>CANTFG010000198.1:252500-297251 GCA_947652605.1 Elmis aenea | reverse complement strand
CGTCTTCCACTCATCATTACGTTTTATATATAATAAGTAACAAAATCGCTACGGTTTACAACACCTCCGCGACAGCTCACTACAAGAATAACAGAATACCCGCCTCGACAACAGTTATGGCGTAATGCAAGTTTGAGGGTGGAAATGGGGTGCGCACCAATCGAATCGAAATGAAACACTCCTACCTATTTAGTTGCTGGGCAAACAGTGACGTACGCTAATGCAATTTTAATAAGGATTATTTAACATGATCGTGTCATACTTATACTTCCAAACAGGCCCGGATTTACCACATTTCTACGCCCTAGGCCAAAGCACACTTCTGCGCCCCCCCCCTACCCTCAAAAATTTGATTTATATCTAAATCTAATATTATATGATTACATACTAATTTTTGACTCTAATAAATTATACTTAAATATTAATTTATTATTATTATACAGGGTGAGTCACGACGGACGCGTCGGAGTTTTATGGTGAAACGGTTTATATTTTCCAATTTCTGTCGCTGTTAGATTATGTAAGTCAATAAGGGCTACATTTTAAAAATATTTTCAAACATACAGGGTGCTCCAAAAAAAAGTGGCATATCAAAGTTATACTTTTTCTAATGGAACACCCTGTATATTTTTACATTTTTGGATTCCTCTTTTAATTTACTTCAAAAAATGTAAAAGGTTATATGGGTCTAAAGTCAACCGTTCTCGTGAAAATTGCATTTTCATGAAAATACAGGGTTTTCAAAAATTTTCAACATTTGAAAAATTTGACAAGTCTGAAGAAATTCGCTTGGAGATAAGATTAACAATAGATTATGTAACACTTTGCACCACCTACATTTTTAAAATATTATACAGGGCGTTTTTTACGCTTCGTCAAAGTTGTGAAACTTTAAACCTCGATAACTCATTTTTTTTAAATACAACACCCTATATTTTTTTACACCGTCTTATAGCAAATTTAATTCTCTTTCGAAAACATAAAGGCTGTTTATCACGTAAAACTTATATTTTCCGAGATATCGCAATTTTATTGTTAATTATTAGGGCAAAGTAATATTTTCAAGTAGGCTATGAAGGTAGACAGCGGTAATTTGAAACAATTGAAAGAAAAAACAAGACACTTATAATTTTATCGTTTGACTACACACTTTTGACATATTTTTATAGGAAAGTTGTAGTTTGACCATACTTACGTTTAAATAGAGATTTTTTAAAATTATTTATACATTTATTTATTGGATCAGTGTTATAAAATAATTACTAAATCCTATAAACCATTTTTTGTCTGTTTGCGATACGACACTACGACACTCTACCAAAAACAGTACCAACCATGTTTTTCTTTTTAAATGTAAAATTAGACAAGTCAGTATTACTTTTTTTTTAAATCAGCGTTCCGTTCTCGTACCTAATACATTATCAATCGGTTTTTAGGATTTGTCAAACGATCAAACTCAATTATATGAAAAACATTGTGGCCCTGATGAGATACCTATATTTAAACGTAAAAATGGTAAATCTAGAACTTTCTTATAAAAAAATGTCAAATATGTGTAGGCAGCGACAAAATTATAAGTTTCTTGTTTTTTTCTTTCAATTGTTTCAAATTACCGCTGTCTACCTTCATGGCTTACTTGAAAATATTACTTTGCTCTAATAATTAACAATAAAATCGAGATATTTCGGAAAATATAAATTTTAGTAAAAAACAGCCTTAATGTTTTCGAAAGAGAATTAAATTTTCTATAAGACGGTGTAAAAAAATTTAGGGTGTTGTATTTAAAAAAAATGAGTTATCGATGTTTAAAGTTTCACAACTTTGACCAAGCGTAAAAAACGCCCTGTATAATATTTTACAAATGTAGGTGGTGCAAAGTGTTTACATAATCTATTGTCAATCTTATCTCCTAGCGAATTTCTTCAGACTTATCAAAGTTTTCAAATGTGGAAAATTTTTGAAAATACTGTATTTTCATAAAAATGCAATTTTCACGAAAACGGTTGACTTTAGACCTATATAACTTTATACATTTTTTGAATTAAATTTAAAGAGGAATCCAAAAAATGTAAAAATATACAGGTGTTCCATAAGAAAAAGTATAACTTTGATATGGCACTCTTTTTTTGGAGCACCCTGTATATTTGAAAATATTTTTAAAATGTAGCCCTTATTGACTTACATGATCTAACAGCGACAGAAATTGGAAAATACAAACTGTTTCGCCATAAAACTCCGACGCGTCCGTCGTGACTCACCCTGTATAAATAATAATTGACGGACCTATACAGTGTGGCTGGTTTTTTCATTGTCCAGCTTATAAGTGCTGAAATATTAATGTCACCAAAAAAAAGTTAAATGAGAAACTTATTAAACAAAAGCTGGTCTACAAAATGGTGCTAAAAATTTTGTTCCATAGCCTACTTGTTTTTCGGAAAAATATCCAATTTTTGTTTTTTAAATAGAACACCCTGTATATTTTCACATTATAAATCAATTTTTCTTCACAAAGATATATCATAAATACCATTTTGCTTTTAAATTATGCTCAATATTTTAAAAAAAGAGAATTATTATAGTCGGCTGTGGAAACAGCACAGCATATCAACTTTTTCATTATCTGTATATTCCATTTCTGTTCATTATAATTACACTTATTTCTGTCTGATTTGACAAGTGTTTGCTAATGTAAACAAATTTTACAGGCATTTGCAATAAACAAAACAATATCACAACCTACTATAGTAATTCTCTTTCTTTGAAATATTGAGCATAATTTAAAAGCAAAATGGTACTTATATCTTTGTGAAGAGAAATTGATTAGAATGTGATTCTGTGAAAATATACAGGGTGTTCTATTTAAAAAACAAAAGTTGGATATTTTTCCGAAAAACAGGTAGGCTATGGAACAAAATTTTTCGCACAATTTTGTAGACCAGCCTTTGTTTAATAAGTTTCTCATTTAACTTTTTTTGGTAACATTAATACTTCAACAGATAAAAGCTGGACAATGAAAAATCAGCCACACTGTATATAATATTTTTATATAAATGTTATTTATGAATACCTATGACCATTTAATATTAAACTATCATTTTTAATTACAAAGTATGTAAGCTCTAAGCTGCTATATTATAAAACACCCAAAGTATCAAGTCGAAATAAAATAGCACAATAAAATGTATTATTAATAGATTATATCAAGAAAAAAGATACATACTTGTCCCTTGTCCGTTTATGACAAAATAAAAATTATAATTCACTTATATGTAGTTATGTACCTCGGCTGTCCTCACTCAAGAAAACTGTCACAAGTTTTAGGTTAGGTTACGTTCGTGCTATTATATGCAGCGCTGTTCAGGCCAGTCGTGCGCGTCGAGTTCGCGTTCATTGTGTTCAAGCCTTTACGCTGAGTGTGAGAGAGAAATAGCAAATTCTTTTTGCCTGTGACTGACAATGAGCAAGACAGCGCAAGCTGTAGAAATGGACAACGTAAATGTACCGCTCAATTTATTTAATGAATATATATGGATGTAAATATAAAAAAAAACAGAATTTTATCAATTTTTCAAAATATTACTGAAAAATTTGTTAAATTTTGGTTTTTACTTCATCAGTTTATACGCCCCCTGACTTCTACGCCCCTAGGCCATGGCCTAGGTTGGCCTTATGGGAAATCCGGCCCTGCTTCCAAAGCTGTACTCGTTCCACAATAACTGTTCTATATTCCAAAACCGATATAATTACCATTCGATAGAATAATAATAATATACAGCGTGTACATATATACTGCCATCAAATTATTAATTCAATATTACATTAATATTTTGTATTTGTCAAACAATAATGTTACGCTCTACAGCAACTCTCAATTCGTATTATATTAAACGGTAAAAACCCTAATTGATTGGTACATTTTCTTTGCCAATATATCTATTAATTATTAACGACGTAAAACGTGATATTTATTAATTAAGGTAAAAATCAGGAATTTCGCATAGTATAGTTATTAACAATTTAATAACATTGATTATAATGTTAAAGTGTAACTGTTACAATTCATGCACAATAGAAAAACGAAACAATAATTTTTAACCATATACAATTTTTTTCACCAATTGGTGTTATTGTGTACCGGTGATATATACAGTTCGTTATGGTCCATTTTTACTTTTAAATACTAAATATTTTTACCAATTCAGTGGTTTGCACTTCAAATGAAATACCGCTTCTTTATTTTCATAGCAGCTTTTGCATACTGTGAATTTTTTTATTTAAAAAGATTAGTTGTTCAACGCTCACGCCCACGTATTGTTGTTTAATATGTCGATTTACTTCATGTCTAACAAACGGCAATGCCGCTACGTTATTAAACTTGAAACCGTTTGTCCGAAGCTACCAATATCAATCAACTTTTAGTAAGAATTCACAAAATAATGCTACAAATTACCTACTTCGAACGTTTCCCATTACACATAATTACCGCAAAACAACAAGGCCGCCCGTTACAAAATTTCCTCATTATTTTACTAATAATTTGCGACGAATAAATTAACGTATCTAATGCATTTATGAATATAAATAAATTTAACATCTATTAACTTATGGCCTTTATTAACTATATTCGATTTAAATTACATTTTTCGATGTAACTTTAAAGGAAATATAACTGATTTTTATTAAAACTAATTTCTTATTAAACTGTTTATGGTTTAATTTTTTTAAATGTTTTAAACATATATTAATTTTCTATTTTATGTAATATGGTTCAAAAAAGCTATACGCGCCTTGGGTTAAGGGTCTCGGATCCATATGCTACGTAAACACAACATCGCCCATACTTATTAACAGGGTAGCCAATAAGTGCAAATATTATTAACCTATTACGTTTTACAGTTCCAACACGCAGTAAAACCGTTAACGACCGTTTTCATTAGATTTTACAGTTCATTTCAAGCTATTTTTAGTGCAAAATAGAACTTTCTGGCTTATTAACTGTTACTAGCTCAAGGGGGGTCCTTCTAAGAATTGACCTGTTACACTTTCTGTCACATCAACAAGGCAATAACATCTAAAGCGTATGTATAATAAATCACTTCATTGTAAATTATACAAAATATTAGTACATTGCCACAGGGAAACTTAAATAGTACAAAGAACTTGTTGTGGATATAAAAAATTCCTTGAATTTGGTTATGCCCTATTAAGGCGTTACCAATAATCGAGAACTCATAGTAAAATTCACAAAATAATACTACAAATAACCCACCTCAAACGTTTCCCATTACACATAATTACCGCAAAACAACAAGTCCACGCGTTACAAAATTTCCTCATTATTTTACTAATAATCTCCGCCGAATAAATAAACGTATCTAACGCATTTATGAATACAAATAAATTTAACAAACATTTGCTTATGGCCTTTATTAACTATATTCCATTTGGATTGCATTTCTCATTGTAAGTTTATAAACAATATGACTGATTTTCATTAAAGATAATTTATCATTAACCTGTTTATGGTTTTATTCTTTTAAATGTGTTAAACATATATTATGTTTCAATTGTATGTAATACGGTTCAAAATAAACCATACCCGTCTTCGGTTAAGGGTCTCGCATCCATACGCTGCGTAAACACAACATCACTCTTAGTTATTAACAGAGATTTGCCAATAAGTGCAAAAATTATTAACCCATTGGGTTTACAGTTCCAACACGCGGTAAAGCCGTTAACAACCTTTTCATTAGATTTTACAGTTCATTTCAAGGTATTTATAATGCAAAATCGAATTTTATGGCTTATGAAACGTTATTGGCTAAAGGGAGATCCTTCTAAGAATTGACCTGTTACACTTTCTGTCACATCAACAAGGCAATAACATCTAAAGCGTATCTATAATAAATTACTTCATCGTAAATTATACAGAATTTTAGTACATTCTCACAGGGAAACTTAAGTGGAACAAAGAAGTTGTTGTGGATAAAAAATTCCTTGAATTTGGTTATGTCCTACTAAGGCGGTGCCAATAATCAAGAACTCATATAAAAAAAAAAAAATTTACGCTCGCCCTTTAAAAGTTATGCCACAAACTTACATTTTTTATAATGGGAACCATAGTTAACTATGACCTAATGAATTAACTCTTTTTCTTCTTAATCCAAATATATAAGGGTCGATGAATTTATTATTAATAATACACAAGTTATGAAGATTTTCTGGATTCTCTTCCCTAAGAATATAATAATTGTAGGCTGTAAAACCAAAAATCCAAACCAAACATAAAACCTTATAAAACTCATGTGGTAGAAGATACAAATTTTTTTATTTGTTGTTCAAATTAACTTCGAAAATTTGTTTACAATAAAAGATATCGCTAACGGCCACTTAAATTCCCCAAGCTGTAATTTATTGAAACAAGTCTTAAGCCTTAACACCTTAATAAATTCCAATAAGTTGTATTTAGATTAACACTATAATTTAAAAATTTAAATTATGTTTAAAGCTTTTAAAATGTTTATTAACACCAGCACACCGTACATAATTAAAACAATATATACAGGGTGAGTCACGACGGACGCGTCGGAGTTTTATGGCAAAACGGTTTATATTTTTCAATTTCTATCGCTGTTAGATCATGTAAGTCAATAAGGGCTATATTTTAAAAATATTTTCGATCATACATGGTGCTCCAAAAAACGGTGCCATATGAAAGTTATACTTTTTCTTATAGAACACCCTGTATATTTTTACATTTTTGGATTCCTCTTTAAATTTAATTCAAAAAATGTATAAAGTCTTATGGGTCTAAAATCAACCGTTCTCGTGAAATTTGCATTTTCATGAAAATACAGTATTTTCAAAAATTTTCAACGTTTAAAAACTTTGAGAAGTCTGAAGAAATTCGCTTGGAGATAAGATTGACAATAGATTATGTAACACTTTGCACCACCTACATTTTTAAGGTATTGTACAGGGCGTTTTTTACGCTCGGTCACACTTGTGAAACTTTAAACATCGATAACTCATTTTTTTTAAATACAACACCCTATATTTTTTTACACCGTCTTATAGAAAATTTAATTCTCTTTCGAAAACATTAAGGCTGTTTTTCACCTAAAATTGATATTTTCCGAGATATCGCAATTTTATTGCTTATTATTAAAGCAAAGTAACATTTTCAAGTAGGCTGTGAAGGTGGACAGCGGTAATTTGAAACAATTGAAAGAAAAAACAAAAAATTATAATTTTATCGTTTGAATGCACACTTTCGATATATTTTTAAGGAAAGTTGTAGTTTTACCATCCTTACATTTAAATCAGGGCATGAAACCGGTTTTTTAAACCGGTTTAAAAAACCGGTTAACCTTTATTTTTTGTCCAAAATTGTGATTTTTAACCGAAACCGAAACCGTTATTTTTAAAGGCAAAAAAAACGGTAACCTTTAACCAAAATAATAAAAAACCGGTTTTTTAAACATCTCGTTTTAATAAAAATTATTTTGAAAAAATACAAAATCTGTATTAAATGTGATTAGTTTACCAAAAGTAATTACTGAATGCTTGATTGTACATATATTATAAAATTATTATAAATAGATAATATCTTTTTATACTTTGCATTCCAAATCTGAATAATGTTAAAAACCGGTTAATTTAACCGGTTTTTTCAAAACCGGTTTTTTACGGAAAAAACCGGTTTTTCAACAAAAACCGTTATAAAAATAAAGTTCTTGAATTCGGTTAACCGTTAACCAAAATTTTTTTCGGTTTCTAGCCCTGATTTAAATAGAGATTTTTTTAAATTATTTATGCATTTATTTATTGAACCAGTGTTATAAGATAATTGCTAAATACTATAAACCATTTTTTGTCTGTTTACTATACTTGAGAATTATTAAATATTATAGAATAGAAAGTTTTATTTAACTTAAAAACTATTAATCTGCTTTAAATTACGAAAATAAATATGCCTTAAAAAGTTTCCGCCAACATTTACATTGCTCTTAACATTTCTGGTCTAGTCACTGTGATAACGGCAGAACGCTCGTCTAGTAAATTAAATTTTATATAAAACATACCCATTTCAGATATACAACGTTCAAGAGAGTGTAATTCTTTAGCAATATTATCCATCGAAAAAAATAACATTACAATGCGAAACTTTCGAAGGATAATTCACAAGTAAACGGCCCATTGTGACGTAAAAATTTTGAAAATTTAAATTATAATGGTTTTCTCTTTTAAAAGTATTTATTATTATTATTTTTATTATGCACAGCAATAAATACTAACCCGAGATGTTGGAAGCAGAAACCTAAATATCTGATAATACAAATTCTATTAGTTTAAAAAATGTATTATATATATAATTTTTATAAAGAGCCTCAAAACAAATTTTTGCACCCGAACCCCGACATGTAAATTACCGCCCTTGTGCTTTTTATTACGATACCATATGATAGTCATTCTGATTGCACTATACTCCTTTTATGTACACTAATGTAACAAACTAGGAAGATTTTTTTCTTTCCGAAAGTGAAACTTAACTTAATACGAATAAGACAAGCCTTTTCCGTTCAAAATTAAATCTTGCCATTTGCACCTCCTTTATAGGTATTCAACGTTGTCACAGACATTAATTTTACACAAACTAAAATACTTTAAGAATTAAAAACTTATAAGCATCACCTTCATCTTTAACAGTTATAACAAGAAGTTAGCAATATCGTGAATATATTTAGCAACAATGATACGAACTCTTCAATAATAATAGCTAACCACAACGACACCCATGATAACGTTAACATTGTACAATACACGTTTGTTTTGTATTTCGTTTTGCTTATAATAAACAAAATGTTTAAACATAATTATGGTCAAAAGCCATTCGTTATAACTTAATGACGATTCGTTTATTACCAGTTGGCCAATTAAATGATTAACTAACATACCGTGTATATAAAAAAAGAGAAAAGTCCAGCATTTTTCAAATATATTGCTGAAACAATTTATGTTCTCAATACAACTTGTTTAACTATTACATTGCATCATTGCAGTCATAAAACAGAATTTAATAAATGTTTTTCAATAGACAATGCAGCAACGAAAACATTATTGCGGTTGCCTATACTTATAACAGGATCCATCATGTTATAAAATTTTCTTTTTATTAGCTTATGATGTATAAAAACTAATCCGTATCGACGCTTTTAAATTAAATTCCTTATTTTTATATTGTAAGTTTTGGAAATTTCAATTTGATAATTCATAATACAATTTACAATAGAGACGATGCCTATGTTTTTGTCGAGTCGTTATTAACATAAGCATAAAATTGTCAATTTCCAAACGTACCCCCGATATACACATAACAGTTTATTGGCCCACAAGCAAATTACTACAATTATTTTACACTTTGTAATCATATTGGTAAATCATAGCATGCATTTTGCGTACTCGATACGCGCACGTCCGGAGCCGCCGATATTACCGAGTCCCGGAACTGTAAAATTATAAAATAGGAAATATGGTTTTGCTTTTTGAATCTTTTTAGTAGGAAAAATGTGTATTCATTTCGACGGTGTGTGTAAACAATGTATGAATACAAAAAAACATCAAATATAAATCGCCAGTTCATTTTAAGTTTTTTATCAAAATCCACATGTCCATAACTATATCAGACGAAAATTGCATACATCTACAAATATACTGAAAACGTTAACGGTTCAAATCGACAATTACATTACGAATTTATTAAACCATTCAATATAAGTAAACATCCGCGAAGCCTTCTTTTTCAGCTCTGACGTAATTAAAAACTTACTAACGCAATTTTATTCCGCAACCGGAACAAAGTAAATTTACCATTCTGCATACAGAAGCAACGGAAACCGTAAAATGGAATTTTAATAATTGAAAGTACGTTCGCCTATAGAATTAGAAAAACAATCGTATTATTTTATTATTTGTTCGGGCTTTATTGAAAGTTTGCTAACCACTCGCTCACATTACAGCTAATCTCGCAGCCAAATGCAACTATTTAATCAACCGTTTATTGCTTCAAGGCAGATGTTGCGAAGAGAGGAGTAAATAAAAGAATTTAAAAAAACCGAAAGCGAAAAGTGCAATTCCAATAATATACCTAATGATACGTTCGCGAAATATAATACAAAAAGGAATTTGTAATTATTAAAAATTTAATAATTTCGTTTTAATATTTAATTCGTTATTATTGGCACTACAGAATAAAAAGCGACATTTTTCGTTGCCATTTAATCGTTAATCGAATTAACATTCGATCATAGAGCCACATATAGGCAATGCGCTTAAAACGCCAAAGTTGGATAATACATCCATGATTTGTACGGCATATAAGTTGTCCCAAAATAAAATTTGCAAATTTATAACGACAGTCTTCAAACAACTTATATTACATTAGAATAAATTATAAATAAAGTAAAACGGGTTTCCCGTCCAATTAGTTCAATATGTTTAATATACGTATTCAATCGATCAAAAATGCAATCAATATACCACACATTAGTTCCCTTCTTTAAATTGGTTTACCATTGAAATCCAAAATAAACGAGAACACGTCAACAAAACGTAATGCCATTTGATTAGACCTTGTGAATGTTTCGCTCTACTTAAAAACATTTGTTGTCTTAAAAAAGACAGGTTTTACAGCTAGCCATTAATGCATATTTCGACGTGGGTTCATACTTGGAAATTCAAATTCGACAATTTAACGCCTCCTGAATGATTCTCAATCCAGCCGCGTTGGGATGAATCCTGTCATACACAAAATAATTTCCACGGGCGTTTTCGAAATATTCGAAAACGTCCAAACAAATTAAATTGCATTGCGCCAAAAATTCTTTCAGAAGATGGTTGAACTGTCTCACCCGGTTACTCAAATTGAAAGTTTTATCTAATGGCGGTATAGTGCACCATACTATGTCGAGAGGTTTAAATACACGACAAATGTCCTCCGAGAGCCATCGAAGACTTCTGCAGAGTTCATTCATCGTGCCATTCAATACATTGTTCGTGCCAATCATTACGACAACAATGTCGACACTGTCGCTATTGATAGGCGAATTTCTAACACGCCAAATTAATTGATTGATGGACTGACCTCCGACACAATATTGGCACGCAACCTTACCATCAGAAGTAATCCGCCTTTTGAAGCCCAAAAGATCGGTGAGATAACGACGTAAAATGCTATCGCCTAAATACAACACCATAATGCATCAACAGCAGCAGAGCGAAGAATAATGTAGTCACTACACCTACACTTTTATAAGACAACCTTGGTTACTTAGCTATTGGACAATTGATCGTCAAATCGGCCAATAACAACAAGGGTGTTCTATAGCCGGTACGTGTAAAAATGATATTGGTAAATTATTGCGTGCTTTTTGCCTGGCCCGATACGCGCACGTCCAGAGCCGCCGATATTAGCGAGCCCTAGAACAATCACATTATAAAATAGGAAATATGGTTTTGATTATTAAGTCTTTTTAGTAGGAAAAATGGGTATTCTTTTTAACGGTAAATGTAAACTATCTATGGATAGAAAAAACACCAAATATAAATCCCCAGTTCATTTTAAGTTTTTTTTTAAAATCCACATGTCCATAACAATATAATACGAAAACTGCATAAATCTACAAATCTACTGATAACGTCAACAATTCAAATTGGTAATTACATTACGAATTTATTAAACCATTCTGTATAACAAAACATCCGCGAAAGTTTCTTTTTCAGCTCTAACGTAACTAAAAACTTACTTACGAAATTTTATTGCGCAAATGCGACTAATGATTTTACCACTCTGCATACAGAATCAACAGAAACCGAAAAATTGCAATTTCAATAATTTAAAGTACGTTCGCCTATAAAAGTTAGAAAAGATATCGTATTATTCTATTATTGGTTGGGGGTTTAATGAAAGTTTGCTAACCACTCGCTTACATTACAGCTAATCTCGCAGCCACTTACACCTATTTAATCAACCGTTTATTGCTCTAAGGCAAATGTTAGAAAGAAGGAAGTAACTAAATTAATTTAAAGAAAAAAAAAACGAAAAGTGCAATTCTATAATAATATAATAATACGTTCGCCAAATATAATAGAAAAAGGAATTTGCAATTATAAGAAATTTAATAATTTATATTTTAATATTTGATTCGTTATTATTGGCATTACACAATATAAAGTGACATTTTACATTACTATTTAATAGTTAATCAAATTAACATTTGATTATAAAGCCCCAAATAGACAATGCGCCTAAAACGACAAAGTTGGATAAAACACCCATGATATCTGCAGGATATAAGTTGTCCCAAAGTAAAATTTGCAAGTTTATAATGACAATCTTGTAACTAGCTATATAACGTTAAAATAAATAATAAATAAACTAAAACGTTTTTGGCGTCCAATGAGTTCAATATGTTTAATATACGTATTTAATGAATCAAAAATGCAATCAATACCAAACATTAATTCCCTTCTTTAAATAGGTTTACCATTCAAATCCAAAATAAACGAGAACACGTCAACAAACGTAATGCCGTTTGATTAAACCTTGTAATAGTTTCGCTCTACTTGGAAACATTTGTTGTCTTAAAAAAGACAGATTTTACAGCTAGCCATTAATGCATAAGTCGACGTAGGTTCATCCTTGGCAATTCAAATTCGACAGTTTAACGCCTCCTGAATGATTCTCAATCCAGCCGCGTTGGGATGAATCTTGTCGTACACAAAATAATTTCCACGGGCGTTTTCGAAATATTCGAAAACGTCCGAACAAATTAAATTGCGTTGCGCCAAAAATTCTCTCAAAAGGTGGTTGAACTGTCTAACTTGGTTACTCAAGTTGGGAGATTTATCTAACGGCGGTATAGTGCACCATACTATGTCGAGAGGTTTAAATGCACAACGAATGTCCTCCAATAGCCATTGAAGACTTCTGTAAAGTTCATTCATCGTGCTATTCAATACATTGTTCGTGCCAATCATTACAACAACAATGTCGACACTGTCGCTATTGATAGTTGAATTTCTGACACGCCAAATTAATTGATTGATGGACTGACCTCCGACACAATACTGGCACGCAACCTTACCATCAGAAGAAATCCGCCTTCTGAAGCCCAGAAGATCGGTAAGATAACGACGTAGAATGCTATCACCTAAATACAACACCATAATGTTTCAACAGCTGCAGAACGAAGAATAATGCAGTCACTACACCTACACTTTTATAAGACAACCTTGGTTGCTTAGCTATTGGACAATTAATCGCCGAATCGGCCAATAACAACAAGGGTGTTCTATAGCCGGTACGTGTAAAGTATGAATCAATCGAAGAATTTTCCAGCTATGAATTAAGTAGATTAGAAATCAAATCGAAAACACCACTCAGATTAATTTTTCACCTTTATTTACTTTACTCTTGTGTTCTCTGAATAATTAAAATTTTATTAAAAAATTAATTGCATATCCCTTGCGATATAAATTCAAATAGAAACATCATACAATAACGTTTATAATTAATTAAATAATAATGACAATTTCATAACGAATGTTGTGTGCTGCAAAAAATATCAATAAATTTCTAAACGTACAAACATTAAGAAATCAGTTTCCGTTCCAACGGTAACTAATTATTGCTGAATTGCCTATGTATTGCAATATTTAACGATAATATAATGCCTTTTAATACAATAACAAATATACTAAAGTCAACCCAACTTTTTTAACCAAATAATCGCATTAAATGCTAATCATATATTCACATAATGCAATAATTTTTGTTTGTTTTTGCAAATGAACTGAAACCAACAATTGTTCTTTTATTATCGGAACAATATAATTGCAACGTTTCCAATCGATTCTATAAATAAAAATACGTATATAAAACACATTTATTTCATTCATTTGACTTATTTTAAACGATACCAACATATTATTTGCATTCAAAATTATGAAAACTATACACTATTATATAACGCATTAATAATTGCATGGTTGTATTTGCGACATAGATACCTATGATATCGACAGAGTTGTATTCGTAAATTATACAAATTTAAATTCATGAATTATCGACAATTTACCCACCCCCGAACCTATTCCGACAATATACGCAATAACGTCCATGTGTGTGTGCGTGTGTGTATGTGTATCCTTTCTATATACAAAACATAGATAATCGAGATTGTTTTTTTATGATTTTCGATGAACGTTAAATATATTTCAAAATGTGCGTGCAAATATTTAATTTTTCAAGTAAAGGCAAATAACCAAGTTGTTACAATTGAACCAATAAATTATTGTGTGGTCTATATTGAAATTTAAGTGAACAAATAATAACATTTTCAATGGAATTTCATAATACCCACTTACAAAATTATATGTAAAATTGACTATACTTACCTATATTTTTTAAAACACCGCTACCATAATGTTTAACAAACGTTACTATGTTAAGACATTTACTTTTTCTTTTAATATGACGTTTGACATAAGGCCCTTGAAATTCTGACAGATTAGATAATCCTATTCTTGGCAAGCCATAACCAAAGGCGAAACGAGTGGGAACAACGAAATATCAATACCCCTGTGGAATCGGTCTAAGAAGTGTCGCGAAAACAAAATATTTTTACGTTTATTTCACACATTTAAAGCCGCAGAAAACAAAAAATGCTATTATTATTTTATAATTACTTCTCATATTCGCTGCAATCTATTTGAATAAATTACACAACATTAATTCATGTTGTAGGCCTGCGCAGCTAATGTCGTATGTATACCGCGTATAAAATTCAAATTTTAATTACCCTGTATACCTTACGACGTAATAAAATTCGAATTTAAGCATGGATATCTCGCTTATTATAATAGCAAGAGTGTGGGTTCAAATTTGACAAAATTACTAATTTCGATGCACATTGATAATCCAATTAAAAATTGGAAATATCTCAAAACGTATTCGTCAAAGTTACACAAAACCGCCGTATTATACGATTTTTGGAAATGTTCTATAACTCCTTTGGCGGATAAAATATTTCAAAAAAGTTAAAACATTGCCTGGACAACTTTTTATGCTGACTCGGATAATGATCACAAATTTTTGCCTAGATCGATTCGTATTTGTTTAATAACGACCAACTTTTAGACGCAATTTTTGCAATTAACATAATCATATAGCATTTATTTTTTTGAATACTATTGATGTATCACACATGGTATTTTATTTCTTCTTTCGTTGTCAAATTTGAAAAAAATACATTTTTGGCAATAATAACTATATGTATCAGGTTAGTCGGATCCGGTGGTTTCTATTGTTTCCATGACAACCGATCAACAAACTATAACTTTTGAAAGCCTATTACTTGTCACATTAATAAATTCGTAAAATTGAATCTAAATAACGAAATAAAACGCGATATGCCGCCAATAACAAAAAAAAACCAAGTTAGTTGTCACAAAACAAGAAAAAATGTTATACAACAAATTTAAGACCCCGAACCAATTCAATTTAAAAAGTTGCGTGGCCAATGTTGTAACCATTTGAAATAATTATAATCCAAAGGAGTAAAAGGATTATCAAGAATCGTATTTTTTGATTTTTCCTAATTTGGTTTTCGATTGTGTTCACGTAGGTATAGCGGTTTGTCTGTGATGTTTATGTAAATCGTACCGTAATACAAACGTGGTATTCATGTTAGCACGATTGTTAACGTTTTAACTAAAATACGAGTTTTAATTAAAAATTTCAAAGTTTAAAATTAAAAACTCAATACGTAAATCGCCAATTTTAGTACTTCAGAAAAGTTTTAGCTAGTTTTTTGTGAATGTCTGGACAAAGCACACGGTAAAACATATACGAGACCGTAAATAACCGGTAACTAACAAAATTGGAACATTCAGAATTATAGTAATTCCTTTGAGTTGTAATAAAACCATGTTGTTGCTGATAAACCTATTATACACAGCAGTAAAAATTAACCGGATATGTCAACCATGAAAATGTATCTTATGATAAATTAATTTTATTAGTCATTGGCGTAGTTAGCCCCGAGGTCCAGAAGGGGCTACAGCCCCAGGTGACTGAGGCTGTGAGCTGAAAAAAGCTCCTCTTTTTTTAATCCATCCGCGTACTGACAAATTTATGGTTTTTTAGGCCAGGGGTGCCTAAAAGGATATTGTTTTACAAAACACAAACAATAAATGTTCGTAAATTGTTTAATTTAGGGAATAAAACTTTAAACGAAATGATTTTGGGTCGAGTACGATTATGTAGGGATACTTGGGACAGTTTCAACATTTAAAACCGTGTACCCCAGGGGGGGCTAATGAGAGTTCAGGGGGGACTTAGTTCCCCCTGGTCCCCCCATAACTACGCCAATGTTATTAGTTTTATTTCAATATTTTCCGAATAGAATTTTTATTAGGAACGCCGACACAATGTTTTCCAAACGAATACCGACTACTATATAATCAGCCTCGGTATATTTTTTATCGAGACCAATTAGTTAAGACCGTTTAGTGAAAATATAATTACCTTTGGTTAATATTATTATTGTCTAAATGAAAACCGTATGCTACAATTATGGCAATATTTATTATACAACTGTCAATTTTGTTTAACAGTTGAAAAAGTTCCATTTTATTATTGATAATTATAGAATTCCCAAACACGGAAGCAAACAATAGGTGTGCAAAGTTCAACAGAAATGTTATTCGATGAAAGCCCATTGTAAAAAAACCTCCAAAAGTTTTAAACACTTTCCCTTAGATAAAGGCTATGCTAAATGTCAATACCGATTGCGCTTTTTAAAATTCATTAAACACTTTCCTTCAATTCTCCGTTTTAGCTAAATCACAAATCCATTTACACTCGCTTACGTTAAATGTGCTCGAAACAATTTATAGTTATTGCACAGATTTATTACGGATTAGATTAATTCCAATGTATCGTATATCATGCCGATCAAATTATTCATTTAAATAAAATCCGAATGCACCAAAGATGACCGTTATAACAAACGGATACCTTTATAAACATTTATATCTCTTTTCGGGTATCCAACATTACCAACACAATCATCATTAAATCATATAAGTTATCAAAAACGATACGTATTTTAAAATCCAATTATATATTATAACATATGACGAAAATAATAACGTTTCCTTCAATGTCGCCATAATCCGATGTTGGAAAATTATATACATATTGAATTTAATTCAAGCCTTTTGTACGTTAATTACGTTTAGTATAACACGTCGATATTCGAACTCGCGCCGAAAGTAATATCAATTTGAAAACTATTCTTAATAATAATAATTTAAAAGAAACTAAATCGACTAAAGAATTTAATCGATTGCCTTGCAATATGTATTTGATGAAGATAAATTAAATGAATTTATTTTTAACATTCATAACGCTGACAAATGCTATTACAAAACAAGCATTGTACGAAATCCAGGTATACTTATGAGAAATTTAAAATTATAAGCAATTTATGAAAACTCCCCCGTTGTGAAATTGGTTACATTCCTTTATCTCAAACGGATGATACATATTAAGTAGAACGTTATTTCTATTGTTCATTAACGAACACCGTTGCCATTGTTTGCCTACGCTTAAGTCGTTGTCGGTTCAATCACCCCAAACTGCACATTTACAATAGCAAATGTGCAACGTATAATACACAAAATCCAGGCATCATCACAATTTTAAAATATTCCTTTTAATTACGTATCAAATACTCCGAAACCAACAATCATTTTGCACGATATTTCTTATACAAACAAAACCAAACTATAGTCTCTAATTTGCTTTCCTTCCACGCCGATATAACAATCATAAAATAACGCTATACACATTAAAACAGTAACACAGACTCGCAATAGTATTTTAATTCCAAAGCTAATTCATGATTTAATTCGATTGCAACAACAATTTTTCGTTCAAAAAGAATTCTTGGAATTTTAACTTCTCTTAAATGAAAATCCTGTTCCCCATAATATCAACTTTACACAATATAAAAACCAATTGTAATTAATTCTTTTAACATATCACCTTAACACTTGGTTGTCCAATCGAAAAATTAATACTTCGTTATATTATTTACAAACCAGAAAACCAAACATGAATAATAATAAAAATAAACTTCAAAATATTCATTAAAAGTGATTCGACTTTGCTAGCCATATTCGTCCGCATTTCATAACTTCCATGCAACAAATCAATTGCGGTGCAGAATAAAATGATTTCTGCGATTTTCAAGCAATACATTTCAACCGACATAAAGAAAACATTAGCGCATAAGCGCCAACATTCTAAACTCACAAAAGGAACAAAAAATACTCATCAACTACAGTAGGTAACAGGGGATAAAACCTATATCAAGTCCGTTATTCTTAATGACAATAAATAACAACCTTTAATCAGGTTTATTTTAACCCGGTTTTTATAGCTTTTTGTAGATACCTTAAAAGTTACTTTAAAAGAATAACAACATTTACATTCCCAAACCAAATAATGACAAAAAACCGTTTTAATTATTGATTTTTTAAACAGAAGGAACACAAACAATTTGTTTTACACAAAAAAACACGAACACGGCTTGTCAACAGTTTAACAGCTTGAAAAACGATAAATGTACGACGCACGAATGTAAAACATATCATCAAGATAGCTATTGGTACATGGTCCCATATCTAAATGGACAAAAAACAAAAGTACGCCGAAATCGTAAGATGTACAACTACTTAGACGCGAATCGTGATTTTATAGAGACCCGAGCGCAACCTCTTTTATAGGCCCACTATAAATTCTACTAAGGATAACATAGTTTGACCTACTTCGCATGAAAATAATGAAAACGTTCCACGCATTATTATGGTGTACCAAGACATAAATGATAAAAAATTACACATTCGTTAATATCTGACAATAATCAACAGAATAATTTAATATACAATGCGATCAAAAGAAATAAAAAATGCGTTAGTTTTCGACTTAGATTCACTTTGAAGAACAATAATTAATATTAAAGCAGTTTGACACATACAATTTTAACAAACAAAAAAAAGAAATTGAACAAATCAATAAAATACAGTTTATAAAAAAACCTAAAACAAATTTCTTGTTAATAATACTTATACAGGGTGTAGACTCGGATCACGCAACGTAGCGATTTCAATTGTAAAATTTTAAAAGTCGAATTCTCGCTCCGCTAATTATTTTAGAAAAAAAGTGCAAATACGTTTTTTGTAGAGAAAAAAATTCTGTATCCATAAATGTATTCAATATTACTTTTTCGTTTTCCAATAACTGAAAATTAAGCAAATTAAAAAACGCGTTTTCGCTAAAATCTGTAGTGCCTTAAAATTATGCTGTGACAACTGCCCAGCCTAATGTCACTTATACTGTCACTTAGACGCGAAATTCATTCTTAATTATATTTTATGTTTTATCAAACATTTATTTTACACAATTAGTTATGTTTTCATTGCAAGATATAATAAAAATAATAATTAAGAATAAACTTCAAACGTCAAAGTGGCAGTAAGTGTTAGTAAGATGGGCAGTTGTCGTAGCATAATTCCAAGGCACTACAGATTTTGGCGAAAACGCGTTTTTTAATTTGCTTATTTTTCTGTTTTTGGAAAACGAAAAAGTAATATTGAATACATTTATGGATACAGAATTTTTTTCTCTACAAAAAACGTATTTGCACTTTTTTTCTAAAATTATTAGCGGAGCAAGAATTCGACTTTTAAATTTTACCATTGATATTGCTATGTTGCGTGATCCGAGTCTACACCCTGTATACATTTTTCCAAATATCGTGTTTTATCCCAGAGAATAATACATACTTCCTTATTGTATAAACGTAGAGACAATTGGCGTACCTAACTATATAAAAAAATAAAAAACACACAATATACATATGCGCGTGATAATTAGCTATAACGAAATTTAATTTCTTACTTATTTCTCCTTGTAAATATATAAAACAGTTGATGTATTTCATTTCAATAATACCCAAGTACGGAGGTTTTTTTGTTTTAATTTGCAAGATATGGTTATTTAAGCGTTTATAAATATATTAACGGTTAATCGAAACACGCAAGTAATCTCAGTGAATATGGACTACCCTGTACAATACATCGGCTTTTCCAGTACAATAATCACATACAAGCAAAGTTGTAAGTTTCGAAGACTTAGAACCAAATCGGCTATCTTTTGTGTTTAATTTAGCATGTCGCTTTTAATTGGGAATTATATCTATTAGCCAATAGCAACCATCAAAATGGGGTTCAAAATATTTTACAATTATATAGAATTATAAATGTATTATAATTGTCATTTTAACAAACGATAAAATTATAATTTTGCTTTTTGAGTATGATGCACCCTACGATTTTGAGCCTCGCGCTTTGCCGAGGCCGCAATCGCGCGACTTATCCGCCTGTGCGCTAATCCACCACGGAATATTTTTATAACAACTATATAGAAATTCAGGTCGTTTTAGTTCAAACGTTGAACCAAAATATGCTAATAAATTGTCTGTACAAAATAATAAAAAACTGTTTATATATTTTCACTACTATGATAAGAGTATTGCTCGAAATGACATTATACTTTAAATGCTATTTTTTTTCCCGGAATATTATAAGATGTCGTTCAGCATTTATCGCACTGTAAACAGGAAACGTTTAATTGCTTATTCGAATTAAGGCAAAGAAAACCTTTGCAGTTATTCATATCGGTATATCGACTGTTTTTAATTAGTTAAGTATAAGAAATGTTTCGTATTTTTTGAATTTATAACGCATTTTCCGATTTAAGCGCTAATAGGAATAAAAGGAATTGGCCGTTAAAAAACTCAATTAAAATTAACTATCGTGTTAAAAGTATTTTCCAGAGATGAAACAAAATAAAAATACCATTAAAATAAACAATATTTATTCAAAACAATTAATAAAAATAAAAGTAAATAAAAAACTATGATAAATATGTACAAAATATTAAAATTATAAGAATAATTTTTTTTTTTATATTTTATTTGTTTTTCTTAGGTTGCATGGAGATCGTTATCCACTTCGGCATCCATACAGACCGATAACAGGATGTCATCGCTGATCCCGTCGAGAGGCTCCGTCCATGATCGTTCTGGAAAATATAAAAAAAAAACATTTCATGTCACGGCCATTATTGGCATAAATTAATTATCGGTGCAACACGGATGGTAGTTGTAATGATTTGTTATTTGATTTAATTGTTAGGTTAATTTAATACTTTTGTTAATATAACTTGTTAATTAGGTTACGGTGTTTACAGTTTATACGAAAGATTAATATTATAAAAATTATAACTTACCATTGGGTATTACTTCAGTTTGAAGCCCCTCGTCCGGCGGATGACACCCTGATTTCGACGGCACGAACTGCGCTTCATCAGTAGCATCAATAACAACTGTTAATTAATGCATATAATGTACCGTATAAATATACCATATAAATAGTTAAATGAATATTTATAAGAAAATTGCTTAACTTACTTTTTTCGGATTGGTTTCCTTTTATATCCGGAGAACGATCCGCACCTATAAATAACGATTTTCACTATTAAGTATTTCTAAAATAAATACGACAGTAACTTTGCATTTTATTTCACAAAAAAAATGTATCACCATATTAAGTTGAAATTTGAATATCGAACCTTTTTAATAACATTTCTTTATAAGAAACATTTAAAAATCTAACTTGCTTCGTCTTACAATTACAAAATACCGTCATTTTTCAAGTTTTTCAGCCAAATAAATAACGCAATAAAAAAATATTCACCATATAATGACAATTAACACTTATTGTTTTTTATAAAAACTTACCGTCGTCTTCGTTGGTTGAAGTTTTTGAACAACCGGCTACGACTTCGACTTCCTCCTTGGCCGGTTGTTCGGACTCGGGAGTTAATAGATCTTGGATGTCGGCGAAGTCCTCCACCAGCTCCAGGTCGTCGTCGACAAATTCGATGGTTCCATCGAATGAATAGGGATTCTAATACAAACATTCAAAATATCATACAAAGAATATCCAATCTGATGTAAAGAATTTATCCGATCAACAAGGCCGTAAAAAACAATAAATGTTTAATTTTATTCGAGCATAACAATAATTTAAAATATCTAATGACAGATTTACAGTGCATCGATATCCTTTTTTTACAACACTCAAATTTCAACACATGCGGCCGTAACTTACCGTTATTTCGTCCATGTTCACTATTACTGGGCGACTAACAATAATGTCACGAACCTTTCGAGCCGGAAATAAATACCACCCTCCACCTCGGGGAAGGTAATTAAAACTTTCATTACCTACTTGCCAACTGGCCTGCGCTAACTTTTTCATATCCTCCATTTTTAATAAGCAGTTTTTCAGCTTATCTACATATGCAATATCAATTTGCAATTATCAGATATTAACGAATGTTCATATTATATAGCGACTATTATTGCAACTTTTCTTTCAGAACATTGTAAACCGATAGAAAACTTTAATACCAGTTCGGATTTTATGCGGTGACATAACAACTTTCGTTAATAATTATAACAAACAGTAAATTTGCAAGGTTCCTGTGTGTTAGTTGAGATTAACTTGTGTCGAAACAAAACAATGAATCGCGTTTTTTGAAGAATTCTAAACTTAAGGATCCATACGAACAGAAACGTATTGCGCCACAACTCTATATTCTATTAATATCTTTATTGACATATAAACAGCAATAAAAATGAAACCCATAACAAGCGTTTGGCGTAAAGAGGGCCCGCCACGGGGGCAATTAACTTTCGGTTGCAACATGCAGCACACAAAAAATGTAAAAACAAAAAGTGCGTACTTAAATAGCTATAAAACTCGGCTATTTTATATTGTATTTCAAATTTTAGCAATACGCCGCTTTAGACAAAATAACTACAACTCGGCGAGATTTCGTTACGTTTGGTAACATTAATCGGTTCCAATTCGTTTCAATTTACTTATAAGAATGACAAAGACGAATTACATTAGACTGTAACAAATTCACGAAATTGAAGTTGCTTTAATAATGAAAATTTTAAGGTACAATATACCAATAGTACAAAATGATGTTTATTTTTATGAAAAAACATAATCATATATGCTGTCAAAATAATAAATGCACCAAATAAAAATTCGACCGGAACATGCAAAAGTCATTTTATAGATTTGCTCCACTCGCCTATTGCAAGTGTGTTCGTAGAAAAATTAAGAAATAAAAATAAACAACACATTTTGATATTTCGATGTACCTATACTTAATTATATTTAAGTAGTTATTATAATTTTTGAAAATCATTACCATTACAAACGAACTTAAGTGTATAACTTGTGATTCGAAGTACGTAATCTTGCCCAAACATAAACATACCTTCAAAAATACTTGCAAGAAAATTATAAACAGATCAAACGCTCGTTCAAGAAAATTTGTTGTTCGATTGATCTTTCACCTTCGAATGTCAATCACGATTCGGCATTTAAAATATATACTACAGCCCTTATAGCCTGAATTTAATAAATCGATTACCTACGCCGTTAAACCATTTCTCCATAATTACTGTGGTCGATGAGACCCTTTATGATTGGCATTAACGTTTCGTATATAAATTTCACGAACATTGAATTCGATAACAAATATCGATTATACTTAATTGGCACTGATATATTCATTATTCAAAAATATTACAATTCCTTACAGTTGCGTTCAAAAGTACTTGTTGTTTTATTAATCCATCATCACTAAGGGAGATGCACGATTCGGCACCTACAAAAAATTACAACAAACCTCCTACATCATAATTCAATAAAACAATTATAAACTGTGTTAAAATATTTTGCCACACTAGCTGTTGATAACGAACGACTTCGTACAGGTCATTTTAACGTTTCGTATATAAATTTCAAGACTGGCTGAATTCAATAACATACAACAGTTGTATTATGCTTGATGCCGAATAATTTTTTATTCGTATGCGTGCAGAATAAAATAATTTCTGCGATTTCCAAGCAATACATTTCAACCGACATAAAGAAAACATTAGCGCATAAGCGCCAACATTCTAAACTCACAAAAGGGACAAAAAATACTCATCAACTACAATAGGTATAACAGAGGATAAAACCCATTTCAAGTCCGTTATTCTTAATGACAATAAAAATCAACCTTTAATCAAGTTTATTTTAACCCGGTTTTTATAGCTTTTCGTAGATACCTTAAAAGTTACTTTAAAAGAATAACAAAATTTACATTCCCAAACCAAATAATGACAAAAAACCGTTTTATTTATTGATTTTTTAAACAGAAGGAACACAAACGATTTTCTTACACAAAAAAAACACGAACACGGCTTGTCAACAGTTTAACAGCTTGAAAAACGATAAATGAACGACGCACGAATGTAAAACATATTTTCAAGATAGGTATTGGTACATGGTCCGATATAAAAATGGACAAAAAACAAAAGTACGCCGAAATCGTAAGATGTACAACTACTTAGACGCGAATCGTGATTTTGTGGAGACCCCAGCGCAACCTCTTTTAAAAGCCCACTAGAAATCCTACTAAGGATGACATAGTTTAACAAATCAATCATCAAAAAACACAACGTTATTAATTTTTGCTATAAAAACACTCAAAAACACAATCTCGTTTCAGTGGTAACCATTAGTGAATTAATTCCTTCTTCAACCCGTAAATGCGCTTAGCTTTGTAGAACAAAATGGCTATCTCAGTTAGCAATGACCTAAACATGAAATAATTTCCTTTTTCCACTCACCGATTCAATTGCAGTAAATATTAATTTTACACTGTCGAACTATCCTCCATAACGATAGCATATTTTCAACATCTTAACATTAAATATTAATTATATATGTTAATAATTTTTTAAATTTCATTCGAGAGAGGAAGATGTCCAAGATACAATTTTAAACGAACAACGAGTTCGGCAACATGGCCGAATCTTTGAAATTGCCGTGTGCCCCACATCCATCATATCTATAATAATTGATTTACATTTAAATTGAAACAAGTTTGATGTTATTTTAGATTTTTAATAATGTCGCCATTTATTTAACCTTTTCGGCACCATTTTATTTTTCCCACAATACATTAAATTCTCCATAGAGCAACGTTCAATATATATAAAAACATAATTTGTTTATTGTGAACATTCATAAATCGTATTGACTTGTTACAAATAACGTCATGGCCATAATTTTTACAATTCACCAAAACATTTTTGTTCTTCCTCTTATTCAACATGAAAATCAAGTCGGTCGAGAGAAACCCATCCGACAAACAATTCATCGGACACGACGAATTTATTCATAATAAAAACCGGTCTTCGATATTCTACATTAAATTGCGATCGGTGGCCATTCAAAGTACACGGATAAAAACGATAAGATAGTTACAATGACTCGAAACCATTACGGTGACGAACAGTAGTTCCAATAAATTAAGATATTGTGATGTGACAAAAAATTCATCTTGAAAAAACAATTTAATATCAAATGTATTTGTGAATTTTAATTCTACCAATATATACTGTACTACTAATAAGTTACTTTAAACATGGACATGGAAAGAAAAACGGAGAAAAGTTCGTATACATGTGATGTTTGCCAGAAAACTTTGAATGGAATTGATGATTTATCCGTCCATATGAGAACGCACCCTCGCATGCGATCATACGAATGTGACGTTTGTCACAAGTGTTTTAACGATAATACACATTTAAACATTCACAAGAGAACGCACACCGGTGTAAAACCATATAAATGTGATGTTTGTCAAAAACGTTTTAATCAAAATAGTCATTTGAATGTTCACATGAAGACACACACCAATATAAAAGCGTATAAATGTGATGTTTGTCGAAAGTGTTTTAAACAGAGTGGCCATTTAAATGCTCACATGAAAACACACACTGGAGTAAAATCATATCAATGTGATATTTGTGGAAAATGTTTCACACATAACAATAGTTTACTTTCGCATAAATTGACTCACACAGTTGTTAAACCACATAAATGTGACATTTGCGAAAAAACATTTGTTCAAAATTATAATTTAACAGTTCACATGAGAACTCACACCGCCGTTAAACCATATAAATGTATTGTCTGTGAAAAATGTTTTAATAATAGTAGTAATTTACATGTTCACATCAGAACACACACGGGTATCAAACCATATAAATGTGACACATGTAAGAAATGTTTTAATCAAAATAGTAAATTGAGCGATCATATGAGAACACACACAGGTGAAAAATCATATAAATGCGATATTTGTCAGATGTGTTTTGCCCGCAATAACACCTTAAAAGTTCATATGAGAACACACACCAATGAAAAACAATATAGATGTGACATTTGTCAAAAAACTTTCAGACACAAATCTACATTAGGAACTCATGTGAAAACCCACAAGTGAACAACTCATGTCTCATTGCCAAATGTGTTTTCAACAAGTACTGATTACAGTTTTCATCATCAGAAACAAATAGTAATAAATTATATCAATCAATGTTTGTCAAAATGTTCCAGTGAAATACAGGGTGTAAACTCGAATAACGCAACATAGCAATTTCGATGGCAAAATTTTAAAAGTAGAATTCTTGCTCCGATAATTATTTTAGAAAAAAGTGCAAATACGTTTTTTGTAGAAAAAAATATTCTGTATCCATAAATGTAATCTATATTACTTTTTCGTTTTCCAAAAACAGGAAATGAGCAAATTAAATAACGCGTTTTCGGGAAAATCTGTAATGTCTTGGAATTATGCTACGACAACTGCCCAACTTACCGAAACTTAATGTCACTTTGACGTTCGAAGTTTATTCTTAATTATCATTTTTATTATATCTTGCAATGAAATCATAAATAATTGTGAAAAGCAAATGTTAAATAAAATATAAAGGATAATTAAAAATGAATTTCGCGTGAGAGTGACGGTATATGTGACATTGGGCTGGACAGTTGTCATACCATAATTCCAAGGCACTACAAATTTCGTACAAACGCGTTTTTCAATTTCCATCATTTTCGGTTATCGGAAAATGAAAATGTAATATTGATTACATTTATGGATACAGAATTACTTCTCTACTGAAAACGTATTTGCACTGTTTTTCTAAATTAATTAGCAAGAGAAGAATTCAACTTTTAAAATTTTACCATTCTAGACGCTATATTGCGTGATCACAGTCCACACCCTGTATACTTTATTATAAGATAACTTTTACGTTAGAAGAAATTTTAATTTGTACGTTTTACTTTTATCTTAATTTTACTGTTAGAATTTAAGTTGTTTTTATTTTATAATGTTATTTGTCGAATTTCCATTTAACAAGTTATATTTACAAATTTCATATTCAGATTAATGAATGTTTCTCAATATGTTTCGGTCAAGGAAACCTTTGACCAAAACAATTCTGACAAACGTGATTTAAATGATAGAAAGACACGCACCTTAATCATCACCTAATCGCAATGCTTGTCAAATACTTAATAAGCAAAACTTAAAATTGTCATTTAAATGTTCATATGATAATACAACAAACTGCAACAAAATTATATGAATGTGAAATTTTTAAAATATATTTAAAACAATTTGTATCAAGCACGCACCAATAGCAATCCATTTAATCAGACATTAAAAAAGTTTGTTTGTTCACCGTTTATTTCTGTAAAAATAACACTACCAACAAACTAAATGATTTACATTTGTAAAGGCACTTTATTTAAATTACAAATGTAACTATTTATTAATAGTTAAAATATATTATCATATTATGTATATTTCTGGAAAACAATTCTGTTCAAAAGAACCGTTATTGGTGCGTTTTCCTTTTAATTTAATTTTAATTTTTTATATTTAGTTCTTACTTTTTTATAACGTAAGATACTTCACCATTTAAAACAAAACAAATGCAATTGCATTAAAAACATTACCATTCAAATGTTGTACAAACCAATTCAACTATATTGACGAATAATAATGTTCTACATTAAAGCTTCAGAACATATACGTTTTTTTATTACCCAAAACAAGACCGAACAAACCATATTAAATATGAAAGTAAATAGTCCGTACAAAAAGGTAAATTAAATTAGTACAACACATAACGAATGTTGAACGACAATTACCATGTATTGCGTTCATTGCAAATTTAACAAAATACTATAATCATTAAAACCCTTTCTTCATAAAAAGCTGACCATCCCAAAACCAACACACAATAATACTAAAATATGATAGGGCACTGCAAAATTTAGAGAAAAAGTTCCATAAACAACGTAATAGTTTATTTACTATATGCCCTACTGAAATTTTTAAGATTCATTGTTAATAACGTGACCAAATGTACTGTAACAATACAGACAATTGTAACAACCTTTTCGTGACCAACAAGGCATTTATAAATAATAACAACAACCATTAATATTTTTCTTTTATTAACGATGTTAGTAATCAACTTAAAGTGTAATACAATAATAATTACAAATAAAATTAAAAGATAAAAGTAGTTCGTCAAAAACATAACTCAACCGCATAACAAAAAAAAACAGACATATTTAAACAAAATATGGTAATTCTCAGAATGACAATGCATTTACAAAAGATGTCAAGAACTAATAAACAAGTGTTATAATTGCTAATTAAAAAATATCAAAACAAAAAAACTCAATTGTAACCAATTAGACTTCTACAACCTTTAACTAATAAATTCAATTCAATAAATTAGTCGCATCAAAGTAAATAACAATTACAAAAATAATTTAAAACAATTGAAAAATATGGCTTATACAACAGTATTAAGATAAAAACGTTTACAGTAACCTGATACAATGTCACGCTTTTCTTAAACAGGAAATTAAATCACTTGCATTTTTGCATCAACATGACAATACTTCAACAGACATCTGACTTACAAATCAGGCACAACATAAACTGTATATGACTTAAATTAAATATTCCAATGAACATTCATTATTTTTTTAAGTATGACGCACAAAATCAACTTCCACTAAATGTCCATAAATAAAAAAAAAATAACCTTCATAACAAACATAACCAATTTACAATAATTACATACAGTTAATTGAACAAAGAAAATTTATCATTGAGATTTAACAATTTGCACAAATGCTTCCCAGAATTCACATTACAAGCCGAGCAACTACTCATAAAACAACGCAATATTTAATTAATTTTGTACAATATCAGCGATACTCATTAAATTAAACAATTTCATCAAAGTTACAACACTACCTTGGACAAAAACATGACAATTACCAAGCGCAATTATTCATAAAAGAAACACATACATTAAGCAAACAACTGCAGTAGACAAATTACAATTCAATACCAAGTATAAGACAGATGTATTTGAACATGGCCAAACAACAACGGTTCCCAAACATACAAAATTGATCTTTGCTTAATGCACCTCACAATTATAAATCAACATACACAATCAAATACAATAAGTACTTGCTACGTAACACATAATAAACACTTTAAACAAATTACCATCATACAGGCGGTTCCAATGGTACACCGCCACAAACTAAGTGCATATTCCTGAGTGAAAATGATGACCACTTGTCAAATATTTTGTTATCCGAAAATGCTTCCTTTCAAAGTTAAACCCCTTCAAAGTTACAAGAAAAACGAAGTCAAAAAATCAATTACGTCCCAGCCATTCAAGGTAGAGCTATCAAACTAGGCCGTAATGTGCAGATGTTTCCCATTGACTTTGTAGGATAATTGGAAAGAAAACAGGTTATTGCAAGTATGATTTACAAACGAATCATCCGTTTACCATTTTAAAATGTTTTCCTAAAATAATATAGAAAATGTCATTCGTCCATAAGAAAGTACAAATTAAAAGGAAAAAATTCATCGCTCTTTGTTTTTTGCTGCGAACGTAGCCATTTACAAGAAAATTAACGCTAAAGTTAGTTGCATCAACAAACTCAATTTATACACCTCAAATTTATTTTTTCACTAAACTCAATTCCCTATAAAGTCATGCTTGACCTATGGCTTGTTCATAATATATAAAGTGAATGTCAGCTAATTCGTTTGGAGTATACAAACCTGTGTCCATCATTTTAAAAAAAAAATTAGGTTAAAAAGAAACCTTGAGTCAATCATCACATTAGCCAACTGAGTTTAGTAAAAAAGTTTTGAGGAGTATAAACAGAATTCGTCAATGCATCTTTACCGCTAATTTTCTCACAAACGACTACGTTTGCAGCAAAAAACAAAGAGGAACAAATTTTTGTATACTTAAAACATACTTTCTTATGCACAAATGACATTTTATTTTTATTCCAGAAAAAAAAATTCTGGGGATGGTAAGCGGATGACCTACCTGTAAATCATACTTCCAATTACGTGTTTTCTTTCTAATTATCCCCCATGAACAATAGAAAACAACTACACATTACAACCAAGTTCGATAGCTCTACCTTAAACGGCTAGGACGAAATCGATTTTTTTTGCTTGTAACTTCAGAGGTCACCAACTTTGAAGAGAAACATTCTCGCACAACAAAATACTTCGCAAATGATAATCATTTTCACTCAACAATATGCACCTACTTTTTGGCGATATAAAATGAGAACACCTGTATATCGATAATTTTTACTACTCATAAGCTCAATTCAGCACAACAAAATAATGACAATATAATTAACAACATATAAAATATCGATCATCATTCAAATTGTAAAACAAAAAAGATAACATGACGATCACCTATGACATTATATTTAATTATATTAAAGCCCATTATCCAGAAACACTTAAATAATAAACAGTATTGCATTTAATGATTTTTGATTATGGAAATACCATAATGCTACAATTAAGGTAAAAAGAAAACGCTTGAAAAGCCAAAAACCTAAATACAACATATAGTTTAAAACAAAGAAATTTTTTCTTAACAGACAAATAGCATGCAATATATGTCTCATTCAATTAATTAGTTCAGTAAAATAGCAATTCTAAAAATTTAAAACGTAGACATCAGGAAGTATTAAACTTAATAATTAAATTAATTGATGATATAGGTGTGATGCTCCTTGTATCACCTTAAACCTGCACCTTCATTAGCCCCAAGTAACGATGGAAGATACCGTGACACACCATAGAAAACCTTCACCAATCGTTCGATCAACTTATGCACAACATATGAATAACAATGACACTCCTTGGATAACCATAACGCTACACCTTCAACGATATAAAGTAAAAGGTGCAGGTAAGCGTAATACACCAAAGCGACCTAAAGCATGGTTCTTCATAAGCGCAGGTTAACGCCAACATCACATCTGAAACAAGAATGTATTCATAGATATATATTAACCCAATTACTCAAATTAAACGATAAAACACATGTAAACCTCATGCCGAAATACAAAGTCGTACGTGCCACCTATCAGTTCGTATAACGTGAACACATCAAAAATTGTATGAACAAACAGTTTTACCAAGAAAATCTTCCTGTTATTGGCAAATAGAGTACCTTAAAATATCCAATAGCCCTCGCTACTGCTCGGCGTATAAATACCCCTTACTATTGAACTACTAAACAAAACCCCGAAAATGGCGCCTATCAATGAAAATCAACAAATAACAAAGCAAACGTCCAACACCAAAACCAAATCACATGCAATCATAACCAGTGACATCTACATCCCAAAGTAAGAACAAGGAATACTATCTAACACCGTAGATGGACTTAAAATTAAAAATTACATAAGAATATAGGAACCATGTTGCACCCAAAAAACATGATCTTTGCATCGCCGATATCTAACAACAGAGTCTGCATCAACCTGAAAACTAAAGAGCTAGCAAATAAAATTGCTAACAAACACAAAACAATTAACATAAACAATAGCAACGTAAGCATCCGAAGATTGATCAGCACCGCAAAAACAATAATACCATAAAACATCTGCCCCACAATCCCACAGAACACAGTCAAAATTGAACTACAAAAAATGCAGCTAAAACTAGTATCACCAATAACATTTTTGAGGATGGGAATTGCTGAAAACGAATAAACACATCTAATGAGCTTCAAACGCCAAATTTACATCAATGCAGAACAAATAACAAAAATAACAAAATCAATATTCCTGACATACGCAAATGTCAATTACAAAATCGTTCATTGAAACGAGAACGTCAAACGCTCTATCTGCTAAAAAAACAAGCCACAACGCAGACCAATGCTAACAAAACAACAACCAAAATGAAATAACCACCATCCCCATCTGGAACTCAACTCACAACGACAAACAACAAAACAAAATAGAAGATTTATTAAACCCAATTTGGCACCGCTAAACGACAAGTCTGCTACATACTTTTGCACTAGAACAGAGACATACTCAAAGATAGATCTCTCTTTGTGTGAAGCAACCATTCTTCCGAATTTATCATGGGAAGTCATCTTTAGCCTATATGGCTCCGACGACTTTCCAATAACAATTTTCTTTCCCAATTACAAAGACAACACTTTGCACCCAATTTATACAAACCAAAAGAGGCATAAGACAAACTGGGAGAACTTCAAATTAGCACTACACCAAAACAAAAGACCATACGTAAATAAAACTAAAAGATATCGACAAAATGATAAATTGTTTTACAACAAATATAATAACAACAACAAGTCAATTTATAAGCAAAACCAAACCTAATAATAAAGGAAAAATACCCTGGTGGAACCAAAATTGTGAAACAGCAATAAAAGAACATAAAAGAACGTTTTACCCCTACCGGAAAAATTATACTACAGAAAATTTTGTCAAAGTTAAAAAAACCCTCGCAATACCAAGAAGCCTAAAACACAAGCCAATACTTGAATAAACAGAAAACGAAAACACAACCAACCATTTCCATCGAACCCACAACACATTTCATTAATCAAGCGTAACCTGACTCTCTCAACTTCTCAAATGCAATCATGCAATTAAAAAATAACAAACAGACATCAAATTAATTAACATTCACAACAAATCGCACACCATTCCAATCGATTGAATAAACTTCCAAACACTTTACACTGTCGACAACCTTTCCGTGGACACCAATCGCTTATAATTCATTCCCACTGCAATCAATCAAACAACACAGATTTCAAGCACAACCAAATTCCCCAAAGATAATATCCACAACAATAACTAATTCGATTTAAAACTATTTTTACCCATACAAGCAATAACAATTTCACAAGGCACTCACCTGTACCAACGTTTCTTCAACATTGCCGTCATAAAAAAAGGAGAATCGAACGTTTCCAATTAACGGTATGAATTCTGAAAGTAAAATTTTTTATTAAGGTTAATATTTACACAATTGCACATATGAAACAATCACTCACAAACAAACCACTTGCAACGGTAAAACGTACTTGCAAAACTACATTAGACTTTCTATTGAACGCTTATCACATTCAATCAATCGTACATAACCTCACCTACTCAGCCCATCAAAATGAATTGAACATTAATATTATATTAATAACATTCCTAATAACATATTTACTTTCCATAACCATTATCAATTTACCTAACACAGTTCCAACGATGCCAAACGACCTCAACGCAATTCCATTCATAACAGAAGAAAATGAAAATTAATCTAGGTAAACCTCCTTCCGCACCTTCAAATTGCTAGCATAATCACCCCACACATACAACACACTACTACCAAAAACCACCATTAAACAATGACACCCCTTAAAAAACCTAGACCCCGCTCCTTCTGGCTTCAATAAAAGGCGAGAGTAACTGTAACGCACCTTGGATGACCTACGACCTGGTCTTTAGATAACACAACATACAACCGGTAACAATTTCACAAGCCACTCACCAGTACCAACGTTGCTACAACATTACCGTCATAAAAGCAAAAGCATCAGACATTTTCCATTACAGTATCAATTCCGAAAGTAAAATTTTTATTAAGGTTAATATTTACACAATTGCACATATGAGCCATCAGACACAAACAAACCACATGCCACGGTAAAACGTACTTGCAAAAATTCGTTTCACTTTCAATTGAAGCCTCATCACATTCTATGGAACCAAAATTGTGAAACAGCAATAAAAGAACATAAAAAAACGTTTTACCCCTACCGGAAAAATTATACTACAGAAAATTTTGTCAAAGTTAAAAAAACCCTCGCAATACCGAGAAGCCTAAAACACAAGCCAATACTTGAATAAACAGAAAACAAAAACACAACCAACCATTTCCATCGAACCCACAACACATTTCATTAATCAAGCGTAACCTGACTCTCTCAACTTCTCAAATGCAATCATGCAATTAAAAAATAACAAACAGACATCAAATTAATTAACATTCACAACAAATCGCAAACCATTCCAATCGATTGAATAAACTTCCAAACACTTTACACTGTCGACAACCTTTCCGTGCACACCAATCGCTTATAATTCATTCCCACTGCAATCAATCAAACAACACAGATTTCAAGCACAACCAAATTCCCCAAAGATAATATCCACAACAATAACTAATTCGATTTAAAACTATTTTTACCCATACAAGCAATAACACTTTCACAAAGCACTCACCTGTACCAACGTTTCTTCAACATTGCCGTCGTAAAAAAAGGAGAATCGAACGTTTCCAATTAACGGTATGAATTCTGAAAGTAAAATTTTTTATTAAGGTTAATATTTACACAATTGCACATATGAAACAATCACTCACAAACAAACCACTTGCAACGGTAAAACGTACTTGCAAAACTACATTAGACTTTCTATTCAACGCTTATCACATTCAATCAATCGTACATAACCTCACCTACTCAGCCCATCAAAATTAATTGAACATTAATATTATATTAATAACATTCCTAATAACATATTTACTTTCCATAACCATTATCAATTTACCTAACACAGTTCCAACGATGCCAAACGACCTCAACGCAATTCCATTCATAACAGAAGAAAATGAAAATTAATCTAGGTAAACCTCGTTCCGCACCTTCAAATTGCTAGCATAATCACCCCACACATGCAACACACTACTACCAAAAACCACCATTAAACAATGACACCCCTTAAAAAACCTAGACCCCGCTCCTTCTGGCTTCAATAAAAGGCGAGAGCAACTGTAACGCACCTTGGATGACCTACGACCTGGTCTTTAGATAACACAACATACAACCGGTAACAATTTCACAAGCCACTCACCAGTACCAACGTTGCTACAACATTACCGTCATAAAAGCAAAAGGATCAGACATTTTCCATTACAGTATCAATTCCGAAAATAAAATTTTTATTAAGGTTAATATTTACACAATTGCACATATGAAACCATCAGACACAAACAAACCACATGCCACAATAAAACGTACTTGCAAAAATTCGTTTCACTTTCAATTGAAGCCTCATCACATTCTATGGAACCAAAATTGTGAAACAGCAATAAAAGAACATAAAAAAACGTTTTACCCCTACCGGAAAAATTATACTACAGAAAATTTTGTCAAAGTTAAAAAAACCCTCGCAATACCGAGAAGCCTAAAACACAAGCCAATACTTGAATAAACAGAAAACAAAAACACAACCAACCATTTCCATCGAACCCACAACACATTTCATTAATCAAGCGTAACCTGACTCTCTCAACTTCTCAAATGCAATCATGCAATTAAAAAATAACAAACAGACATCAAATTAATTAACATTCACAACAAATCGCAAACCATTCCAATCGATTGAATAAACTTCCAAACACTTTACACTGTCGACAACCTTTCCGTGGACACCAATCGCTTATAATTCATTCCCACTGCAATCAATCAAACAACACAGATTTCAAGCACAACCAAATTCCACAAAGATAATATCCACAACAATAACTAATTCGATTTAAAACTATTTTTATCCATACAAGCAATAACAATTTCACAAGGCACTCACCTGTACCAACGTTTCTTCAACATTGCCGTCGTAAAAAAAGGAGAATCGAACGTTTCCAATTAACGGTATGAATTCTGAAAGTAAAATTTTTTATTAAGGTTAATATTTACACAATTGCACATATGAAACAATCACTCACAAACAAACCACTTGCAACGGTAAAACGTACTTGCAAAACTACATTAGACTTTCTATTGAACGCTTATCACATTCAATCAATCGTACATAACCTCACCTACTCAGCCCATCAAAATTAAATGAACATTAATATTATATTAATAACATTCCTAATAACATATTTACTTTCCATAACCATTATCAATTTACCTAACACAGTTCCAACGATGCCAAACGACCTCAACGCAATTCCATTCATAACAGAAGAAAATGAAAATTAATCTAGGTAAACCTCCTTCCGCACCTTCAAATTGCTAGCATAATCACCCCACACATACAACACACTACTACCAAAAACCACCATTAAACAATGACACCCCTTAAAAAACCTAGACCCCGCTCCTTCTGGCTTCAATAAAAGGCGAGAGTAACTGTAACGCACCTTGGATGACCTACGACCTGGTCTTTAGATAACGCAACATACAACCGGTAACAATTTCACAAGCCACTCACCAGTACCAACGTTGCTACAACATTACCGTCATAAAAGCAAAACGATCAGACATTTTCCATTACAGTATCAATTCCGAAAGTAAAATTTTTATTAAGGTTAATATTTACACAATTGCACATATGAAACCATCAGACACAAACAAACCACATGCCACGGTAAAACGTACTTGCAAAAATTCGTTTCACTTTCAATTGAAGCCTCATCACATTCTATGGAACCAAAATTGTGAAACAGCAATAAAAGAACATAAAAAAACGTTTTACCCCTACCGGAAAAATTATACTACAGAAAATTTTGTCAAAGTTAAAAAAACCCTCGCAATACCGAGAAGCCTAAAACACAAGCCAATACTTGAATAAACAGAAAACAAAAACACAACCAACCATTTCCATCGAACCCACAACACATTTCATTAATCAAGCGTAACCTGACTCTCTCAACTTCTCAAATGCAATCATGCAATTAAAAAATAACAAACAGACATCAAATTAATTAACATTCACAACAAATCGCAAACCATTCCAATCGATTGAATAAACTTCCAAACACTTTACACTGTCGACAACCTTTCCGTGGACACCAATCGCTTATAATTCATTCCCACTGCAATCAATCAAACAACACAGATTTCAAGCACAACCAAATTCCCCAAAGATAATATCCACAACAATAACTAATTCGATTTAAAACTATTTTTACCCATACAAGCAATAACAATTTCACAAGGCACTCACCTGTACCAACGTTTCTTCAACATTGCCGTCATAAAAAAAGGAGAATCAAACGTTTCCAATCAACGGTATGAATTCTGAAAATAAATTTTTTTATTAAGGTTAATATTTACACAATTGCACATATGAAACAATCACTCACAAACAAACCACTTGCAACGGTAAAACGTACTTGCAAAACTACATTAGACTTTCTATTGAACGCTTATCACATTCAATCAATCGTACATAACCTCACCTACTCAGCCCATCAAAATTAATTGAACATTAATATTATATTAATAACATTCCTAATAACATATTCACTTTCCATAACCATTATCAATTTACCTAACACAGTTCCAACGATGCCAAACGACCTCAACGCAATTCCATTCATAACAGAAGAAAATGAAAATTAATCTAGGTAAACCTCCTTCCGCACCTTCAAATTGCTAGCATAATCACCCCACACATGCAACACACTACTACCAAAAACCACCATTAAACAATGACACCCCTTAGAAAAACCTAGACCCCGCTCCTTCTGGCTTCAATAAAAGGCGAGAGTAACTGTAACGCAACTTGGATGACCTACGACCTGGTCTTTAGATAACACAACATACAACCGGTAACAATTTCACAAGCCACTCACCAGTACCAACGTTGCTACAACATTACCGTCATAAAAGCAAAAGGATCAGACATTTTCCATTACAGTATCAATTCCGAAAGTAAAATTTTTATTAAGGTTAATATTTACACAATTGCACATATGAAACCATCAGACACAAACAAACCACATGCCACGGTAAAACGTACTTGCAAAAATTCGTTTCACTTTCAATTGAAGCCTCATCACATTCTATCGATCATACATAACCTCACCCACTCGGCCGTTCAAAATTAATTGAACATTAATATTATATTAATGACATATTTATTTTCCATAAATATTATCAATTTACCTAACACAATTCCAACCATGCCAAACGACCTCAACGATGCTCCATCCATAACAGAAAAATTAAAATAAAAAGTTAAGATTTTTTTTAATACCGTAACAACGGCGAAGCTAATTTTCATAAAATAATTCTACTAAAACCTAATAAGTTACTGTGAAACTTTTTTAATAGACACAGGTAAGTATAACAAAACCATTTATGAAGTAATTTGCCAATAGAATGTATAAGATGAAAAGTTACAATTTTTTTATAATACCGTCATAATAAAAGATTTCATTTTCATAAAATAATTCAACAAGAACCAAAGAAGTTTATCTAAGTTTTTTTTAAATCAAGGTAAGCGTAAAACAGCCATTTTTAAAATGATTTGCCAATAAAGAATATGGAAGAAATATTATAAACTCAGTGATAACTATTTAAAAGCAGCGCAAAAACCGCTTCGAATCAGATGACAAAGATATCGCTCCCCGGTAGGTGAAAAGAGCATAGAACAAGATGGGATAGTTAATACTAAATGCAACGGTACGCCGCCATTTCTAAAATGATACCGGTAGAACGTATAACAAAGAAGTTCCATTTTTTTTTAATACCGTGCCAATGGCAAAACCAACTTTCATTAAGTTATTCGGATAAAACCTAATAAATTAATATAACTTTTGTGGTAAACAAGAATAAGCATAACAAAACCACATTTGTAATAATTTACCAGTACAATGTATAGCAAAGTTCAATTTTTTTTTAGTACCGTAACAACAACAAAGCCAATGTTCATTAAATAATTCGACTAAAACCTAATAAGTTAATATGAAACTTTTTTCGTAGGAGATAAGCATAACAAAGCCATTTCTGAAACTATTTGCCGGTAGAAGGTATACAAGAAAAATTATGAATTTATTGATAACAATTTGAGAGCAGCGAGAAGTACTTCAATTCAGTTGACAAAGATATCACTCCCCAGTTGGTGAAAAGAATATAGAACAAGGTGGGAATAGTTAATTCTAAGCTAACGGTACGCTACCTAAATGACCGCCAGAAGTGGCCACCACCTTCACCCTAGTTCCATATACACGTCCCACAACATTTGATCGGCTGTTTTTTATTGCCAGCCAAGACTGCAAACTATAACTCGATACTGATTCGCACACGATTCCACCAAATCGAAGATTCCTGCAACACAAAAGAACGATCTACAGACAAACAAACATTAAAATTTGCAAAATCAATACATAGCAAAAGCAATTTTTATTAAATTATTGAGCTAAAATTATATTAATACATTTATGCGAGATTATTTTTGTAGATAAAAATAAACATAACAAAGCCTTTTCCGGAATAATTTGCCAATAGAATGTATGGTAAATAGTTTACATTTTTTTTTAATACCCTCATAATAACAGCGGCAATTGTAATAAAACAATTCGCCTTGAAGCTAATAACTTAATATAAGACTTTTTTTGTAGACAAAGGTAAGCATAACCAAACCATTTCAGATATGATTTGCCAATAGAGGGTATAGAACAAAAATTATGAATTTATTAATAACAATTTAACGGCAACGCAAAGACAACTACGAATCAGGTGACAAAGATATCGCTCCCTAGTAGGTGGGAAGAACATAAAACAAGGTAGGAATAATTAATTCTAAGGCTAACAATATGCTACCTAAATGACCGCCAGAAGTGGCCACCACGTTCAACTTGGTTCCAAATAAACGTCCCATAACATTTGATCGGTTGTTTTTTATTGCCAGCCAACACTGCAAACTGTAACTCGATACTGATTCGCACGCTATTCCACCAAATCAAAGGTTCCTGCAACACAAAAGAACATTAACAAACCGACAAACATGAAATTAGCAAAACCAAAACATAGCAAAAGCAATTTGTTTTAATAATTCAACAAAAAACCTAATGACTTCATGTGAAATATGTTTTGTAGATGGAAGTATACATAACAAAGCCATTTCTAAAGTGATTTGCCAATAGAATGATAGAATGTAGAAAAGAAAGTTATTTTATTTTTGTAATACCCCCATAATTGCGAGGGCAATTTAAATTTAATAATTCAGCAAAAATGAAATCACTTTATCTGAGAATTTTTTTGTAAATGGAAATAAACTTAACAAGGCCATTTCTAAAATGATTTACCGGTAGAATGTACAACAGAACTGTTCCATTTTTTTATAATACCGTGCCAACGGCGAGGACGATTTTCATTAAATTATCCTATAAAAACCTAATAAGTTAAGGTGAAACTTTTTTCGTAGACAGACGTGAGCATAACAAAGCCATTTCCGGAACAATTTGCCAATAGAAGCACAAAGACCGCTTCAAATCAGATGATAAAGATATCGCTCCCCAGTTAGTTAAAAGAATATAGAACAAAGTGGGAATAGTTAATTCTAAAGCTAACGGTACAATACCTAAATGACCGGCAGAAATGGCCGCCACCTTCACCCTGGTTCCAAATACACGTCCCACAACATTTGATCGGCTGTTTTTTATTGCCAGCCAAGACTGCAAACAATAACTCGATACTGATTCGCACACTATTCCACCAAATCAGAGATTCCTGCAACACAAAAAAACAATCAACGAACCGACAAACATCAAATTGGCAAGACCAAAACATAGAGGGAGCAATTTTTTTAAATAATTCAACTAGAACCTAATGAGTTCATGTGAAATTTTTTTTAGATATAAATTAACATAACAAAACCATTTCTTAAATAATTTGCCAATAAAACGTATACAAGAAAAGTGTTTTTTGTTTTTATTACCGTCATAATTGCAAGAACAATTTAAATTTAATAATTGAGCTAAAATTAAATAACCTTATGTGAGATCTTTTAAGTAGATGGAATTAAGCATAACAAAGCCATTTCTAAAATGATCTGCCAATAGAATGTATAGCAGAAAATTTCCTTTTTTTTTAATACCGTGCCAACAGCCAAGCTAATTTTCATTAAATAATTCAACTAAAAGCTAATAAGTTAATGTGCAACTTTTTTCGTAGACAAAGGTAAGCATAACAAAACAATTTCTAAAATGATTTGCCGGTAGAAGGTATAGAACAAAATTTATGAATTTATTACGAACAATTTAACACCACCGCAAAGACAACTTCAAATCAGGTGAGAGATATCACTCCCTAATAAGTGGGAAGCGTATAAAACAAGGTGGGAATATTAATTATAAAGCTAACAATACGCTACCCAAATCACAACCAGCATCACTCTGCTACCAAATACACATCCCATAACATTTGATCGATACCGGTTGTTTTTTATTGCAAGCCAACACTGCAAACTATAACTCAACACTGATTCGCACACGATTCCACCAAATCAAAGGTTCCTGCAACAGAAAAAAACAATCAACGAAACCGACCAACATTAAAATTAGCTAGACCAAAACATTCTTATCCCATTTATGCGACAGCTCAATACAATGAACCAATAAATCTCAATATCGTACTTACCACTCAGACGCAAATCCACCGACATAACGTCAGGCGTCCTACGAACTTTCGATCAATAGCCGTCGTTCATAGTTCACTGAATCAATCAACCACAAGTCAAACAATTTTCCACGACACTTCTAACACCCAACATGGAACTACAACACACAACAAAACTTAAAAAACAATTGCATATGTTCACCACTAATACTCGATTTCAACAAGGCTCCTATTACACAAGCCCGTGACATTCCATCAATACCAGTTGTTTTTGGCTCACCTACACAACGGACTGTAACCAAAGACTGATTTCCTCGACCATCGTACCAAATACACGTTCCTGAAACACACAACAGAGGTCAATGAACTCCCTGAATTTAATTTGGAATAGGGTTCCTTACCTGTACAACCTATGGCGATTCCTCGAACGAACCGATAGCCAAACAAAATCAATTTCCAGACAACCCAATTACAATACAATATCGTCAATTTTGTATCGTATATAAATATCTACCGAAATAGTAGGTACTGCGTAAAGTTGCCTTGTTATTTTTAAAGCATGCTATTGTATAGTTTGTTTAATTTTCCACGACACTTCTAACACCCAAGATGCAACTGCAACACACAACAAAACTTAAAAATACATTGCATATATTCACCTCTAATCCTCAATTTCGACGGGGCTCCTATTAAACGGGACCGTGACATTCCATCAACACCGGTTGTTTTTTGCTCACCTACACTGCGAACTGCAACAGGTGACCGATTTCCTCGACGATCGTACCAAATAAACGTTCCTGAAAAACACAAGAGAGGTCAGTGAACTCCAGAAAATTTAATTTGGAATACGGTTCCTCACCTGTACAACCTATGGCGATTCCTCGAACAAACCGATAGCCACACAAAATCAATTTCCAGACAACCCAATTACAATACAATATCGTCAATTTTGTATCGTAAATAAATATCTACCGAAATGGTAGGTACTGCGTAAGGTTGGCTTGTTATTTTTAAAGCTACTATTGTATAGTTTGTTTAATTTTCCACGACACTTCTAACACCCAAGATGCAACTACAACACACAACAAAACTTAAAAATACATTGCATATATTCACCTCTAATCCTCAATTTCGGCGGGGCTCCTATTAAACGGGACCGTGACATTCCATCAACCCCGGTTGTTTTTTGCTCACCTACACTGCGAACTGCAACAGGTGACCAATTTCCTCGACGATCGTACCAAATAAACGTTCCTGAAACACACAAGAGAGGTCAATGAACTCCAGAAAATTTAATTTGGAATACGGTTCCTTACCTGTACAACCTATGGCGATTCCTCGTACGAACCAATGGTAACACAAAATCGATTAAATATAACCTCACTTTCCAGCAATTCAATTAATATAAACAAAAAAACAAATCATTAAATACAATACAATTACCGTTCCACAAAAGTTCATTACGTAACCCAAGACCACTCCATTGATCAAGAAACAACCGTAAATAAATTATACGTTACCTTTAGACAATAGCGTTCCTTGTGTGACCCGTCATAAACTCCCTCGGTGAGCAGTTAAACACCAGGAGTAACCAAGATCAACATTGAAAGACCTATAGCCAAGTACTCAGTTGGCACAAGTAAACGACACACCACAAACCATTATCCGGCACGTTGCACACAATTTGACGTTCCTAAAACACAACAACACAACTCAACAATCAAAACAAGGAATCACCACAGCGTTCGCTCCTCGCAAAACGACATACCAGCTCCTTCGAACGGCACAATTAAACGGCGGAAGTAACTGCGACCAACCTCAAATGAACCAAAGGCTGATCCTCCAAAAGGCAGCGGGTATACGAAACACCCCAAACCAACTTCCCGAACGGTGCTGCACAATCCCATGTTCCTAAAACGCACAACCAACAGTAACAAACAATTGAAACAGATTACTTCCCAGACCGTTCCCTGCCTGTAACACCACATACCTGCTCATTCGCACGGCGCAATTAAACGGCGGGAGTAAGTGAAACCAACCTTCAAGGGACAAATCCTTCTATGACCTCAACCGTGCTCCTTCGATGAGCTCAAATATAAATGGGGGTAAACGTTATTCACCAAAAGCAACATAAACATGGTACTACCATGGGCGCAGCTAGACAACAACTTGGATTCTGAAACAAAAATGTATTATTAATAAAAGCATTTACAACTTTGCGCATATCAACAACTGGAAGCAAATAAACTACGTGCCAGAACAAAAAAGAACGTGCCAGCAACCATTTAAGTGGAACCAACGTAGCACAAAATAAATTAAATATAACCTCACTTTCCAGCAATTCAATTAAATCAAACAAAAAAAAAAATTTATTAAATACCACACAATTACCGTTCCACAAAAATTCATTACGTACCCCAAAACCACTCCATTGCTCACAATACAACAATATATAAATTATACATCACCTTTAGAAAATGCCATTCCATGTATGAACTGAAACCGGCTCCCTCGGTGAGCAGTTAACCACCAGGAGTAACCAAGATCAACATTGAAAGACCTATAGCCAAGTACTCCGTTGGCACAAGTAAACAACACACCACAAACCATTATCCAACACGTTGCACACAATTTGACGTTCCTAAAACAAAACAACACAACTCAGCAATCGAAACAAAAAATCACCACAGCTATCGCTCCTCGCAAATCGACATACCGGCTCCTTCGAACGGCACAATTAAACAGCAGAAGTAACTGCGACCGGCTTTGCATGAACCAAAGACTGATCCTCCAAAGGCAGCGGGTAAACGAAACACCCCAAACCAACTTCCAAATCGGTGCTGCACAATCCCATGTTCCTAGA
>CANTFG010000198.1:242500-247500 GCA_947652605.1 Elmis aenea | reverse complement strand
CCCAACTTTTTTGCTGGGGTTTTTTCCGACCCCTTTTTTTCGAAAGCCCGTAGCTCCGCGACGCGACCTCCGACCGGGACGCGCTTCGGGGGTCCGGCGGTACGACGCGGGCGCTTTGCGCTCGACGCAACGCCGCCGCCGCCCGACGGTTGCGCGACCGGTTTCCGCGCGGTAACTCGAGAACGCGCCGGCCGATTTTTTTTTTCATAGGGGTCGAAACGATCCGCCGTCCGATGTTGACCGGGTCCGCCGGTCGCGCGGGACCGGCGGTCAATATTGAGCGCCAACGCGTGCCGCGCGGTTACCGCGCGTGGCACGCAGCCGCGCCCGCGGCTCCTGGTCGACCTCGCCGGCGCCTCGAATCGGGTTTTTTGGCGGACCGGCCCGACGTCCGCCCGACTTTTGAGCGTCCGTATCTCCGAAACGGTACGTCTTAGCCGAAAGTTTGTGAAGCCAAAAATGACCGCCGCGTCGAACTGGTCCCGGTCCGTCCGTTTTCGCGGCTCAAAACGCGAAAAATTTTCTTATGGACTTTTCATTAGGTACGATAATCGTCGCGGAACCGCGTCCGGCGAAGAAAACGCGTCAAAACGCGTAAAAAACGCCGTCTCCGATCGGCTTAAAACCGGTGGCGAACGAACCCCCCCCGCGACCGGGAGCATTTTTAAGGGTCCAGCGCAAAAAAAATGATTTTTTCGAAACGTCCCGTTTTTTCCCCGCCCTTCCCCCGTCTTTCCCCCTCCTTTCCCCCCTCTTTCCCCCCCTCGTTCCCCCTCCCTTCCCCCTCCCTTCCCCCTCCCTTCCCCCTTTCTTCCCCCTCCCTTTCCCTCCCTTTCCCTCCCTTCCCCCTCCCTTTCCCGCTCCCTTTCTTTCTCCCTTTCCCCCATCCTTTCCCCCCACCCTTTCCCCTCACCCTTTCCCCCTACATTTTCCCCTCCCTTTCCATCGCCCTTTCCCCTTCCTCGCCCACCTTCCTTCCCCCACCCCGCAGTTCCTCCCCACCCCATTCACACCCCCTCATCACGAAGGAAGGGGGCACCCGCCCCCCGGTTCCGATCATTTAAGACTTTTCCGGCGGACAGACCCACTCCCCCCATCGGGGAGGTCCGCCGGTCCGGGGAGGGATTCCCCCGAACTCGGCGGACGTAACCGTGACTCTCCCTATGTGACCGATAGACCCGTCTTCCGATTGGCGCGGGTAAACGGCGGGAGTAGCTGCGACTCTCCCTAGGCGAACGAACGATAGACTCGTCCTCCGATTGGCGCGGGTAAACGGCGGGAGTAGCGTTGACTCTCCCTAGGCGAACGATTGGCGCGGGTAAACGGCGGGAGTAGCTGTGACTCTCCCTAGGCGAACGATTGGCGCGGGTAAACGGCGGGAGTAGCTGTGACTCTCCCTAGGCGAACGATTGGCGCGGGTAAACGGCGGGAGTGGCGGTGACCCTCCCTAAGCGAACGATTGGCGCGGGTAAACGGCGGGAGTAGCGTTGACTCTCCCTGGGCGAACGATTGGCGCGGGTAAACGGCGGGAGTAGCTGTGACTCTCCCCAGGCGAACGATAGACTCGTCTTCCGATTGACGCGGGTAAACGGCGGGAGTGGCGTTGATTCCCCCCAGGCGAACGATTGGCGCGGGTAAACGGCGGGAGTAGCGTTGATTATCCCTAGGCGAACGATAGACTCGTCTTCCGATTGACGCGGGTAAACGGCGGGAGTAGCGTAGACTCTCCCTACGCGAACGATTGGCGCGGGTAAACGGCGGGAGTAGCGTTGACTCTCCCTAGGCGAATGATTGGCGCGGGTAAACGGCGGGAGTAGCTGTGACTCTCCCTAGGCGAACGATTGGCGCGGGTAAACGGCGGGAGTAGCTGTGACTCTCCCTAGGCGAACGATTGGCGCGGGTAAACGGCGGGAGTGGCGGTGACCCTCCCTAAGCGAACGATTGGCGCGGGTAAACGGCGGGAGTAGCGTTGACTCTCCCTGGGCGAACGATTGGCGCGGGTAAACGGCGGGAGTAGCTGTGACTCTCCCCAGGCGAACGATAGACTCGTCTTCCGATTGACGCGGGTAAACGGCGGGAGTGGCGTTGATTCCCCCCAGGCGAACGATTGGCGCGGGTAAACGGCGGGAGTAGCGTTGATTATCCCTAGGCGAACGATAGACTCGTCTTCCGATTGACGCGGGTAAACGGCGGGAGTAGCGTAGACTCTCCCTACGCGAACGATTGGCGCGGGTAAACGGCGGGAGTAGCGTTGACTCTCCCCAGGCGAACGATTGGCGCGGGTAAACGGCGGGAGTAGCTGTGACTCTCCCCAGGCGAACGATTGGCGCGGGTAAACGGCGGGAGTAGCGAGTAGCTGTGACTCTCCCCAGGCGAACGATTGGCGCGGGTAAACGGCGGGAGTAGCGTTGACTATCCCTAGACGAACGATTGGCGCGGGTAAACGGCGGGAGTAGCGTTGACTCTCCCTAGGCGAACGATAGACTCGTCTTCCGATTGACGCGGGTAAACGGCGGGAGTAGCGTAGACTCTCCCTAGGTGAAGTCGTACCGGCAACGGATTGTCGAGGCGCGCGAACGGATTGACGAGATTCCCACTGTCCCCGGTCCGCAGTAGGGTCCATACCCTCCTGCGACTGGGCGGCCAGCCTTTCTCGAATTGTTGTGTCGCAAGCTTCCATAAGGGAAGAAATCTCCTTTGCCCATTTGTCCTTAAGGTGCAATGGCCAACGCGGCGGAGGTTGTAATAACTCCCACATGTTTAGTTAATGTCCGTTGCCTCGACGGAGTCTCAAACACGCACGCACCAGAAAACGACGCGACCGTTAATTCAATCGGACAACGGCAACGGCAACGAAGTCAAGACCAATACGTTGCCGTTTCCGCACCGCCAAAAGTACGTTGCCGCCAAACACAGCACTCCGCTGCCAACTCCGCTGCCAAAAAGTCCGTTGCCGCTGACGTTGGCGGTAACGGAGAGTGACTTGGACCCACTAGGTGATGAACACTAACGTCCTAGTCGTGACGTCACTCGGGGCAGCCGCACGTGTGTGACTTTGAGAGGTCACCACGTGGACCGATACAAAACTGCTTGTAAAAGACGAACTACTGTTTTTATTATTTAAACAAACTATGTAAAACAATTTAACAAATAACGCGCACAAATAAGACTAAACTTAGAATTAAAACACGTTAAAAAAAAAAACACTATTTGAACAAAACTTCACAGAGGTCCGAAAACACGTCCGCTGCGGACCGGGGACAGTGGGAATCTCGTTAATGCATTCATGCGCGTCACTAATTAGATGACGAGGCATTTCGGCTACCTTAAGAGAGTCGTAGGTGCTCCCGCCGTTGAGCTGCGCTTGCTTGGATATCTTCGCGTTGACTGGGCAGAAATCACATTGCGTCGACGCCCGCAGGGGCCATCGCGATGCTTTGTTTTCAATAGACAGTCGGATTCCCCTAGTCCGTGCCAGTTCTGAGCTGATCGTTGAATGGCGGCCGAAGAGAACTAAGGCGACGGCGACGAGTAGCGGTGACTCTCCCTAGGTGAACTGTCGTCCCGGCAACGGATTGTCGAGGCGCGCGAACGGATTGACGAGATTCCCACTGTCCCCGGTGCGCAGATCCAAAAATTCACAAAAATTCCCAAAAGTGCCAAAAATTCCCAAATGATCCAAAAATTCCCAAATGATCCAAAAATTCCCAAAAGAACCAATTATTCCCAAAAGGTCCAAAAGATCCAAAAATTCACAAAAAGACCAAAATTCTCCGTTACCATGTCCGTTACCATGTCCGTTACCATGTCCGTTACCATGTCCGTTGCAATATACTGTCGGTTGACGTTGATGTCGTTGTTGCCGATATTGATGTCGTTAATATTGAAATTGATATTGATGTGGTCGTTGACGTTTTCGTCGTTGTCGTTATTATATTAATGAGAGCGTCGAACGCGGTGATGGTGGTGATGATATTTAATAATAAAAGTTATTAATAATAACGACGACAATAATAATAAATATAATAAATTAGATCACGATGTATTTTATTTTAGCGTTCTGCCGATCAAGTTGACATTTATCATTTGCATATTATATCGATCGGAAAAAAAAAGTCGTCAATAATAATAATGCCGAGCCGACGTCGAAACCCTAATTATCGGTCCTCCATAAAGTAAATAGCGAAGACGGGCGATCCCGTCCGAATATTTATTTTTGCGGTCTGCGGTCGGACTCGTCGATCGGGTATCTCTCCGGCCGACCACGACGGTTCGGCGGCAGACGCGGACACATGAACACCATCGCGCCCCAGAGCCCCGGCGCGAAAATCCGTTCATCGTCCCCGGACGATTGAGCGGGTGTCGGCCGTAAAATAGTCGATCGCATCCCGGTACCCGGAGCGACCGGCCCCGTTTCGGTTTCGGATTTTTTCCGCGTCACGTCGGAACCTGCGCGTCGTTCACGAAAGCGTTGAACATGTAGCACGTTCCGAGGCGCCGAAGATTCCCGAACATCGGGCGGGTCCAGTCTGTACCCGGCGTGTCCGAAAGCGACGCGACAATTTTCTGACAACGTCACCGCGTGCTCGTGGGTGTCCGCCAAGTTTCGACTTGACGGCCCCCAAAATGCGGGCAAGATAACTTCATAAGAAGAACGGTCTCTGTGACAACTCTCCGCTCACCGAGCGAGAATTGCGACTCCGAGGCCGTCGGTTGCTTCGTCACGAGAGTGTCGTCGGCACCGACGGCTCTCCGGAGTCGGCAGATGATCGTGGATTCTCGAAACCCAAGTCGAAGTACTAACTAACGACGGGTGTTGAGGACGTGTATGGAGAACTTCTGTGGATGTGCGGGTCCTTCGGGACCCTCTCGAGTCGCGGCGGTCGCCCGAGTACCCGTTCGTGTGCGCGAGACATTAGTCTCCCGCGATCGGAGGCTCGTGCACGCCACGACGACGACACAGACCACCGTCATTGAACGATACCGAAAGCGTCGTCCGC